>SZYD01001367.1:0-35168 GCA_009363875.1 Mikania micrantha
AAGGATTGGTCCGGTTGCGTATCAACTCAATTACCGATGAACTCAGTGGAGTTCATGATGTCTTTCGCATATCGAACTTAAAGAATGTCTTTCTGATAAGACTTTTGGTAATACCACTTGAAGAAATACCAGTGGACGAACATTTCGATTCATCGAGGAACCAGTTGAAATCATAGATCGAGAGGTCAAACAGCTCAAACAAAGCAAGATCCGATGGTCAAAGTTCGGTGGAATTCAGACGGGTCCTGAATTCACATGGGAAAGGGAAGATCAAATGATGAAGAAGTATCCTCATCTGTTCAAAACAACAACTGCAACACTGTGAAGACACGTTAAATTTCGGGACGAAATTTCCTTCAACAAGGGGATGATGTGATATTTCACACTCTAACTGTAAGCACAACAAGCACAAACACCTTATACTATTGATTTAGTATGAACAACTGGGCTGAACACCAGCTTTGCAGAATGCAAACACAACATTTCATATTAGTACATACATGATTGATTTCAAACAATGTACTACATTTCATGGTGGTACAATCATGAGCGATTAAACAATAGTAGTACTACCAATAGAAGGAACCAGAATAATTGTGTAAGGTAAATTGACGAGTACAGGGCCCATGTAATCGTGAATTTACAGGTACACATGAATTTTGGAAGTTTCTATTTTGTTGACTACATTCAAACATTTGCTATGTGTGAGATTACATAGTACAGTATACAAACACTTTGTTCAATTGGTTTTGTTACAACATTTGTGCTACATTAAATTTATACATTTTATGTGCTACATTTCATATGTTACATGTTATGGTAGTACATGCATGATTAGTTACACACATTTTGCTATGTGCGGGGTTGCATAGTACAAACAGTTAGTGACACTCACTATGTGTGAGGTTACACAACACAGTATGATCAAACACAAACAGTCACAGTTAGGTGAACTAAACTAGTGTACACGCAAACAGTCACATTGAACGATCACATTTGAGTTGTGATGTTGCAAGCATTAGACTTTGTGTTGAGTACACACAAGCACACAGAAATGATCAAATCACACAACACGTACGATTTAAACTCGTAAGTAGTTTCCTAACTACTCCTAACATCTACTAATTTTCGGGACGAAAATTCCTTCAACAAGGGGATGATGTGACAATCCGACTTTTTCGGATTAACCTTGTTACTGAAAGTGTTTAGATCACAGACCCAACAAGACATGTAAGGCCCATTTAGGCCCAATAAAGCCAAGTAGGCCCCAAATAAAGCCAAGGTAGGCCCAATGAAGCCAAGGTAGCCCAATTGTATTTAGGAGGCCCAAAGGATTAATCTAGCCCAACGATGTTCTAAGTAGTCCAATTAGTGACAATCTGACAAATTCGGATTAACTCCGCTAGTCAGGAATTGTCAAAAATAATCTGGAAGTAGGCGAAATTGAACTAGAAGATGTTTAATTAAGTCAAATAAGGCTAGAAATATCAAATTTGCAAGAAATTGACTTGTGAAGGGGTAAGATGATTAATTTTGACTTTCACAAGTCAAAATTCGGCCAAAGGAATCATTTGAAACTGAAATTTGAGTTAATTGTATGTAATTAATCAAATTAACTCTTCACTTAACTCTCATAAATGATAATAGTCGGTTATCAGAATGTTAATTAGCAATAATTGTCGAATTAATCACTAAGTCGTCCATAATGACGAGACCGTGGCTATTCCATATCAAATCGGTATAATTCGACAACAATATATCAAATGGAGGTTCCTAAACTTCCATCGGCACTTTTAGAAGGTTTTTCTGTACAATCAATTAGTCTAAGAAGCGTGAAGAGAGGGATTCAATCTTGGAGGACCGAAACTAGAGCTTCTAAGTAAACTAAGTCGAATCACATCAATAGGTAAGAATCTATTTCCATACAACCTAAACCTGCCGATTTGGAATAAACTCATATCAATTTAGACTGTTAACATCGAATTTTATGAACTACAATTCTAGGGTTCATATCCTAAACGAATTTGGGGGTTTCGATTTAAATTGATGCAAGAATCAAATTAATCGCTATCTTTATCTTCAGAATATCCCGATCAACAAAACCCATATGTGAATTTCATGAAATAACATTGAATTCTAAGAGTTCAATTGTTAGGGCTCTTGAGTTAAACGGATTTGGGGGTTTTGTACCAATTGAGTTCTTTTATCGAATTAATCATCACAAACACTTTCGTGGGGTCTAATTGAGGGGAAAACATATATTGATTTCAAATTATAACTATGAATTAAACGATTTAGATTTTTAGGGTTCTTGTTGATAAACCGTTTGGGGTTTTTAGAATGATTGAACTTGTTTCTCGAAATAGTTGATACAGAACAGTTAGGAATCTCTGTAATAATGAAAACCCTATGGTTTAGAAGTTTAACATAAGCCATTGAACAAATTTGCATCAATGCATAAGGTTAAAGTTCGAAAACATGGAATGTTATGAAATCGGGACTCTAGAATATGATTTTATAAAATTGAATGCATGGTTGAACTCGGTTGGTTTCCCCGAGCCAAAGCCCTATGGTTATGGGTTCGATAGGGTTGGAGTCGTGGTCAATTGGAACCAAATTGGTTCGGGAGTCAAACAAGGGGGAAACCGGTTAATTGATGTTCAAAAGAATTAATTTGGAATATATATCGCGATACCCTAGCGGGCTGGAGTGGTAGAAGGTGTGTGTTTTAGAGTTGGAGGTCACGGGTTCGAACCCGGCCTCCAACAGTTTTGAGGTTTTTGACAGTTTTTAGTATTTTGCCCATAACTTCCTCGTTCTAACTCCGATTCGATCCATTCCAGTTGCGTTGGAACCGGATTTGAATTCCGAACAGGATGAGATAATAAATATATATTTTTTGACAAAAAGTCAAGTCGCGTATAATTACGCTTATTTAAATAAAATCATATACGGTTATATGATTTATTTAAACAATTTTAAAGGCACGCGTACTTACTTATGTCGTTTCTAACAAGTCTAACATACGTGTGTTGACACGTATGTGATTACACACACAAAACGACATCTCGAATACACAACGTTTGTTTAAAACACAGATTTTTCGTAGAGGATTTTCTACACGAGTTCACGTATTTGATCATTCTGCAACCATCAAAGGTGCGTACACGGCCCCTTTCTTATTTTAACTGTTTTGGGGGAGAAAACATGTGCAACAAACGCTTTTTAGATACATATCACTTGCATGAGTTAGCTGTTTACATTAAGTGCAAACATAGCATTACAAAGCCTTCTCTTTCGAACCGTTTAATTTGCCGGAGCACAAAGCGTGGTAGTTGAAGATAGATCTATTGGGTTTGACAAACCTCACTTGGTAGATGGGATCTACGCAGTGTTTGACTGACCAAACACACACATTGCTATTGTTCGTGCTAGACAATATGTTAAGGCAAAAACATGCTATAGCATGGCAACTCGTCAGCTTCGGTGTTGACCACTTATGTAAATAGTTTATATGACTAGCTATCATGACTGTGCATGTGTGATTATGTTATCTGCACCAACCATTGTGTTGACTTGATTTACATGTTTCCTCAGGACGCTAAGGCGCGCATTAAAGCTGGCATGGACTAGGAGATAGAGTCGCATGCATCTTAAACATTTTAGATATTTGGATTTAAACATTTGGAATTTTGTATTGTATTTTACATTTTTCAACTATTACTGGTTTTATAACGCTTCCGCAAATTTTGAAAACTCTGATGTTTGTTTTAAAGACCAAAGCATGTTTTGAAATTCATATAGAGGTCTTCGTTATGTCTAATGATCTGAGATCCTGGTTTGTCACGTTCCCAAACGGTATGATTCCGTTAGTTGGAAATTTGGGGGTGTGACAGTTCCCTCTCAAGCCAAGAATCCGGTGCCTAGCTTGTTCATTAAGTCTTGTATTTATTTTCAAAACACAACCAAGATACAAGTAAAGGTTGGAAAACAAATCCATGTAATTTAGTGATTGTTTGGGTATAAATACCTAAACATTTAATACAAATAGGAAAAGGAGCAATAAGACAAGCTACTGACATTAAAGACTCTGATACATACGACAGACGTAAAGCTACGAACAAAAGCCAACAACAACTGATAAGAAAAATCCTAAGACTAAAGCCTTTAGTGGTTCTTCAGTCTTGGTCTTCGGTAGTTTGTTATCCGTAGCTTGCTTCATAGTCTTTTCCGCGTTTCCCTTTCCGCGTTATCTTTTTATGTACAGCTTCCGATGAGGTGTTTACGAAACAAGTGTTCCTGAGTTAATCTCTTAGAGGAACTTCCGTTGTTGTGAGAGGGAAGGTCTTCTGATATTATTATGAGGGAAGTCTTCCGTTGTTGTCCAGAAGAATGTCTTCCGATGTTATTCGGAAAATCGGAAAGAACAAGAGAAGGATGGTTATGGCTTATAAGTCCTTTTTTAAACAAATAATTTGAACCATTCCACGTAATGAATACTGTCACAACCCCGACCGATGACGGAATACATCAATGCGTGATTTCGACTGTTCATTATCTTATGGTGCTTTTATACGTTTCAATAATTAAAGCATTTATTATTGACAATAAACCAACATTCGTTGAATGCAAGGAATCATAACAAACATTCAAAGAAATACAATGAATAACATTGCAATTCGAGATCTAACATTATTCAAAAATTTACTAAGTCCACTAAGCTTATCATACGTCTTCATCATAGCCTTCACATTATTTGTTACATATGTAACATAAATTTAGGTCAACTATATGAATAGTTGGTGAGTTACCCATACAATTTAATATATATATGAATATGTTTAAAACTTAAACGCAAAGAAAGTCCAATTCGATAAGACCTAGAGCAAGTACAACTACAAGTTTGACATGCACTCTTCATCTCTTTTACCATTACTAACTTAATGACACAAGTTATTAATGAAAGCCTACTATTGTCACACCCGAGCCAACGGGCTGGATCAACTTTCCCGTCGGGCGGAAGGTTCTCGGGGCGCGATATTGTGTGATAATCAAAGTGATCAGATTGTATACATAGCACAATATTTGTGAATAACTAAAACACAATAATAATTATCTAGAAGTTTCAAGGTTAAATTACAACTGTCGTGTTTGTAAATTTAACCAAACAACATATCCCTTAGAATCATAAGTCGGATATCTTTGGTCGTACAAGATATCAAGATGATTATCCATCTACAATAAATATGTGCTTCCAAGAATTACTAGGTCTGCTATCCTGGCATCCTAGTATGCATCCTGCGATCTTAATCTAGTCCTGTACGTCAACTGAGAAACCATGTAATAAAAAAAGTCAACACATGGTTTGTGAGTTCATATATTTTTGTTATTGAAAAATGAATTTGTACAAACCTGATCAAGTGACAACCTTAACCTCACCAACAACCACCTATACTATCCAGTCAAGTATGCTTATATATAGGGCATACGTAAGATCAAGCCCAGCTGCCAGCCCACCACAAACCGGATCACATAGAATATAGTTGTTAATGATAATTAAGTGTTTCACTCTCAACCATCATCACACACATAAAACAACCATGGCAAATATAGATAGTAGTTAATTAAAATTGCTTAAATAAATGAGTACATAAATATTTAATTAAACTCTAAGTCCTAATGATTGTGCCTTGGTCAACTCGAGTAGACTAGTCTAGCAATTAAAGGTTCTTAAGAGTTAAGTAAATATGTAAATATCATCAAACATGCGACCTATAATTAGTCAATCTAGCTAGGACTTCTTGAAATATAGGATTTTATTGATCGTTCTTGACCATTCTTGTTCGTTCAGTTCTTTGGCACATGTTATCTTTGAATATTTCCCAGATATTCCTCTAAAAATGATTAGGAGATTCTGTAAATATCATCAAACATGCGACCTATAATCAATCAGTCTAGCTAGGACATCTTTTGAAATATAGGATTTTATTTGATCGTTCTTGACCGTTCAGTTCTTTAGCACATGCTATCTTTGATATTTCCCAGATATTCCTCTGAAAATAGATCGTTAAAAATAGATCGTCGAAAATAGATCGTCGAAAATAGATTGTTGAAAATAGTTCTCTGAAATACAACGTTGAACATGTATACAGACATATATGTTTTTATAAGCGTTTAAGTAAAATATAATCCAAGGAAAATAATTTACACATGCTTCTCAGTCCCGCGTTTATAAAACAAAAGTGTTTAGAAAAGGGGCAATGAACTCAAAAGTTTAAGTTTTAGAGCATTGAATCTCTGTAAAAGTATTGAATATGAACATCGTATATGAGTATCGAGTATTTGAGTATAAGAAAATGTACATTTGAGAAAATATATGTTCGAGGAAATATGAAAGTATTCATAACCCTTCAAACATAACTTGTAAACGATTTAACAGTCAACAATTTATAAACAATTTATAAACAGTAAACAGTAAACAATTTATTAAACATGACAAACATTTATATAAAACATTTAACATGTTTCTCAGTCCCGCAGTAAAAGAAAAGATTTTGAAAAGGGACAAATGAACTCACCTATGTTGTAGACCACTTGAATAACTTGCTCGCTCGTTTGTTGTATCAATGTAGCTTCAATTCCTGATTTCATTTGTCGGTATGTCGTATTCTAAGTGTTTATAATTATTGATATTATAATTCGAGCCAAGTGTGTGACTAAGTATCCTAGTGTTACTACAGTGAATTACTAGTGTTTAATTCTATCTTATCTTATTGAACTTATCATTCTAAACCCTTACCCAATTTAATTAACATCTAACTTAGTTAATTAGTTTTATGTTCAAAAGGTATACTTAAAACACTTAAGGAAATTACTTATAAAATGTACATGTTTAATAAGAAAATAAATTTGTTTATATAATTTATTCTTTTGTAAAAGTATTCTAATATTATCTTATAAATATATTTTGAGAAATTTAAGTAGTACATTTTAAATAAATATAAGTTATATTATGAATCATCAAGTCCTTATACAATTCTTTGTTAACGTTCATGAAATTGTTCCTCCTTGTTTTTCATTATTAGATAAGGTTATTCAACTTGGAAGACCTCAGTTAATTGCTTGTGATGCACTATTGCTAGGTGTTTAGGGTTGGCCATATAAGGTCAACACACATTACACTTATTGTGTTACTTGAATTACCATGGATCCCTCTATGTGTTCTCTAATCATTCCATCTCCCAAAGCTTCTCATAAAGTTATTACTTGATTTGATGATACCAAACATACTTAGTTTATCAGTTCAAAAGAACCCTAAGTTAAGGTTGGTGTTACTAGAGTTCTCGACTAACACCTTGCAACCCATACTTGAACCTTAAATATTGTTATCTTCTTCAGCCCATGATTTCCTTTGACAAATCCCATGAAATTTTATACTTAACTGATTACTAAACATTTACTTAAATGTTAAGTTGGTTTAGAAAGTCTTTGGGTTAGAAAACATTTTGTTTCTATGGATACAAAACCGGTTAACACTACCAATAACCACATCGAATCATTGTTGGATCTTATCAACTTCACTTAGGATTTTCCTTAATCAAATTCACATAGTTTATACCCAACTAATTAATAAACATTTTGTTAGGGCACTAACCGCTTTACACCTAGAAAAACTTTAACAGCTTCAAACCCGACTAACTCATGTTCCAGCCACTCTCCCGAACTCATTTCTTAACCATTTGAGCTGATTCCAAGCTCTAACTACTTGGAACATGTTAAAGTCTTAGTATCAGCAGAGGCTGAATAGAATAGATGGTCCTTGGTTCAGCTAATATCAATGGAACAACCTGAACACCTTTCGATGTTACAGCATCGATGATCTGAGTTTTGCAGCCCCTTTGACCATCGATACAGCCCTTTACCCAGGTTCTAACCACTCCCAGCCCTTCCAATATTTAATCCATGATGTTTCTTGAGTTCCTAGACAAAATTGGTGCAAATTCCAAGGCGTTAGAGGGTCCAAAACTGACTGAAAACACTGTTGTTAGTCGGAACAACGACAACATCACAACAGCCCTCTTAGCCCTTCGATTTTTGCCAATATCTAGCTCCGAATCGATTCGCAACTGACCCAAACATCAATCTAACATGTTCTTAGATTCCTAAGTCGATTTGGTGCAAGTCCTAGGGGTTTTGCATCTCTAAAATCTGCTGAAATTAGCTGGGTTTCGAGAGCTCACCGAAACAGTAGCTGCCAAAGAATCAGCTCGTTTGTGCTCGTTTTTGGTCTGTTTTTGATGATTCAAAGCTTGATTTGTTCCTCTTAACACAACCTATACGCTTCTATAGTTGTTTTAGTGTTGATCCTAACTGATTTGAAGTGATAAAAACGAGTTAGAAGCTTAACTTACCGGAATAGTAGAAAACCCTCTAATTCCATAGCTTCTCTCTAAAACTGCAACCACATCAGCTCGTTTCAGCTCTGATCGTCTATACTACTGTGTTCCTCTCGTTCCCACAGTCGTTTTGACTACTAGAACGTCGAATGTTGTGGAGAAACGAAGAAGTTATGGGGTTTTGAAGTTGAGAATGGGTGGTGAGATGGTGGAACCGGAAATCTTGTGAAAGAAGAAGAAGTGGGCTGCAAGAGTGAGGAGAAAAAGAGAGATTAGGGGCTTTGATAGCTCGGGTAAGTTCATGTATGTTCGGTCTCGCTCGGTTTCGGTTTCGCGCGTCGTTTTTTGTAGTTTTCGTAATATTACGTAACTTAATAAGGATAGAAGTTTTTAAACTTTTTAAATTAGTAATTCCTAATAGATTAACTAAATATCTTTTATTTATTTTTAAAATTTCAAAAGCGTTTATTTTTATTGTTTCATCGGATCGTATTGTTTTCGCGCGTATTCGTACGAATCGTCACCCGTTCGAACACGACGACCACGTTACTTTCCAATATGGTTTTCTAATAATAAGACATCGTTTAGAACGTTAAACTTACAAATATATTCATGCAAATCGTCACTCACACGAATATACCATATGTTTAATATTTAATTAACGACATCCGTTATGGTGTTAGTTTGGATTTCCTCACGTACGTTTATACATAATAAGGTCCTAACTAACATTCGTACATAGTATCCTTTCCTAGTTTAACATGTTTAGACATATCAGTATTGTGTTGTTTGTCAGTTTTGAGTTTCTGCACTGTTAATATCAGTTGTTTCATATAATATTAACACGGAATATTACACAAACATTCTCCGTACCAGTATATACAGTACTTCCCTACTGTTCAGAACTACTGTTCCGGCACTGATGTTACAACTATGTATAACAATTGAATATCGCCTCTTTCACCTATGCTTCATACAATAACCAAAATCATTGTGCAAAGGCTACTAATACATTGATTATTGGCTCTTGCACCTTTACAATATATAATTAATAACTTAAGTTGCATTGCAAGGGCTACTAGTTGCTAGATATACATGACATAACATGAACAAACATGGTATATAAACAACTAGGCATACCATAGCACATAAGTCAAACAACTTAGACTAATAGTTTGCATCTAATTGATTTTGACTCTAGAATAAAGTTTGATTGAATAATGACATATGTATCATCCCAAAAGTACAAAATATAAACGCGGGAGTATGAGTGAAACCCACAGGAATTGATTAGCTATTCCAGGAGAAATTAATAGAGAATAGAATCAAAAATAGTGTTTCACATGATGTTCAAAGACAAAATAGTCTTAGCATTTCGTAGAGTTCAAGTGTTATTGTCTTATAAACTATGGTATACTATGGAAGTCCTAAAAGAATAATTCTAAATTTGAATAGCAATATTTGAATTTTTATTATATAGAAATGCATATTTGTTTTAGAATAATTTTTTACAATTATTCTACGTAATCTTTAATTGTTTAAAATAGAATTTTTTTATTTTTCTTTTTTTAAAGACAACAATTATTATTTTTAAATTAAAACTTTTAACGATTATGTGTTTTGTTTATAAATTTTTTTTTTAAAATAAAAATTCAATAATAGTAAACGATTTACATAAAAATTTACAATAGCTAAATATAAGATCTGATAAAAATATTTTAAACAACTCACATTATTAAAATAAAATGTATTAATAAGCTTTATAATAATTAATTATTTAAATATGATTACGAATAACCAAAATCGTATAAATATATAATATCTAAAAATAATAAAAATACTTAAATAAGAAAATACAATATTTAATTATTTAATTAGGAATACGATCATATATTTAAATAAGTTTTACAATACTTAATTATTTATATAAAGAATTTGTTTTAAACTTGTATTTTGATTTTATATTGTTATTTTGTGAGTAAAAGTATCTTATTAAATAAATATAATTTTCTGAAACTAATAGATATTAACAGATTTATTACAAATTAATTTTTAGTATTTATGGATATTTTTTAAAGTGTTTACTAAAATGAAAATGGAGAAATTTGGCAAAATGAGAAAAAAAACTGAACCGGTGTGTGCTGGCTGCGTTTCGAGCCTGGGTTCCCGTGCCTGCCAAGCATCTCACCGCTAGGCTATCTGTGGGTTCACGTTCGCTGATTTTATCGAGATAAGGTTATTGATATAACAATCCTTGCTTGAATCCCTTAATCCTCAAGAACCCTAAATAAGTATTGATCAAATACAAACGATGCAATGTTCTTAAGTACCTATAGGGTTAAGGTTTTTGTTCCATGTGTGATTCCGAGTAAAATGGTGTAAAGTATTACCTGAAATCAAATCGATTATGACAAATTGATAACACAGCTCCGGTTCTGACGCGAGTGGGTTTGGCCTATTTTAAATGTTCTCAAAAACTGTTTTTGGTCTAAAAAGTCTCGGAAGGAAGTCGCCGAGGTAATGGAGTGTTTAATTTTGATTAGATTTCATCGTTTATGTCAATTCCAGTTTCGTTTTTTAGTGGAATGCACAGTTGTGATTATACGCGTAAAATCTCGTTATTTATTGAATTTGGATCAGTAATGACTGAGTAAGGAATGTGATATTCCTAGAATTTCGATTTAACAAACACATCATATGCGATTTCTAGGTTACATCGGACTGTGGAGGTGTTGAACGTTGAATCTGATTGAAAGGAGGATAGGAAATTGGGTTTTGACCCTTTTAGTCCTCCAGCTTTGAAGATCCTTCCCCTTTCTACCTAAACTTATAAACTCATATTTCTGTTTTGTGTTTTACCATTTTGGCCCTTTTATATATATATTTTTGTATACTTATTATCTTATGTCTAGATTGTTAAATAAGTTATAACATTTTTTTACTAATTATTTTTATACATCTTTGTGTGTTCTAGGATCATTATAAAATTAATCCTAAAGTAGTTTAACAAATTTGTAGTAGTATGGCTATGTGTGTGTACGCTTGCATGCATAAACATAATATCACTTATAAAAAAAATAAATATAGGTTTTATCTTATTAAATTTTTTTAATGCTTGTTATTTGTAATTATTATTTTTATTATTATTATTTTGTTAATCTTTATTATTATACTTTTACTTTACTTTTACATCAAGGATTTACACCTTCCGTTTATTTAATAATTGAAACGTCTTAAAATAATATTTATTATAGAAAAGAAAATCCTAGGGATTACAAATACTGATGTTGGATTTTATGAACAGATCCGATAAGTTAACGTAACTAACCGAGCTGTGACCCGTAAGAGTTACACCGTGGGCAACGAACATTAAGTCCACTTAATTTGATTAACTGGTAATCACGAACATTTTTATAATTTATAATTGTTATAAATTATATAAGTTTAATTATTTATTTATTTAATTAAACTATTATTATTATTATTATTTTTAAGATAATATCTAATAAAATCAAGTGTCATCATTAGATATCATGCAAGATCTTGTCATAATCTTTGCATGCAATCATTTGAGATGGATTTACTCTCTAAAGACATATCTTGCATATCATGATTGTGTGGAAGATACACACTCCAACTCTTGATCTCATCTCCATCTATATATATACTTGAATGATCAAGACTTTAAAGAGATCTTGATGGGTTTTTTAGAAGATTGGTGCAAGAAGAAACTAGTAAAAGATTAATCATCTTCATCCTACTTGCATACCACCACCTGCTTCTGTTGTGAACCAGGAACTTGTTCGTGTTTTTTGTTCTAGCATCCGTTCGTTGAACCTCGGTGTCAAACGGTTAACTACTAACCAAAAGGGTATAATCTTTTCTCATCGGTAGATTAAATTAGTTAAAATTATCTGTGTTTGTATGTTTTGTAACCTTGATCCTGATTGGAAATTTTAACAGTGAAAAGTTAGAAACCGTTATTCCGCTGCGTTAATATTAAATATGCAATTAATATATATTAAATGATCAAACTCGTTTTTACCGAAAAGTCAAACCGAATACCACTACGATTCCCAACAATAGTATCAGAGCCACGCTTTCAACATGCAAATCGGATCTGGTCAGTTTAACCGGTTACAGATCACAAACTCTAAATTGTTTAAAATTTTGAGTTTCTGATCCAGATTTAGATCTGACTAATTATTTGGGTCAAATTATTTATTTGGTCAAAGTTATACTTGACCAAAAGAATTACCCAGTTTAATTATAAAGTTATGATTGAATATGTAAATCAGGCCTGACCTTGTGTTTGTTTGGTTGCTTAATTTTTCAGTTTCGGTTTATTATGGTTTGGCCCATTTTGATGGCTCAAAGTTGTAATAGAATAGAGTTTGTATTTTCTAGTTATGTATTTCAATTTCTTGTAAATATTTTAATGACAAAAGACCTGAAGACAAAACTGAAGAATCAAGATCAAGAAGCACGGATCTGGAGGTCAGTGGGAGCAGCTCAAGATCAGAAGATGCACTAGATTCATCATTGTAGTTGATTGTGTGTTGTGACCCCGTGACCTAGTTTGTTTTGCTACTTGGCTCTAGCAAAATCAAACACAATTTGGCCTTATGATTTACATATTTATTTATTTAATTTGATATTGTGGTTGCTTTATCTTATAAATGTTATAACATACCAATCAAATACCAAAAAGGTTTTAAAAGGAGTTTTAAAAATAATCACAATAAAATGTAACAAGTTCAAAAACTAAACAATTTTGCAACTTGTAAAAGTTTTATAAAACAAATGGTTTGTTTTGAAAAATATAACCAATGAGTTTTTTACAATCTAAAATTGTTTTAAAACTCATAAACTTAATAGATTAACTATTAACTTTTGAATGGTTATGCAAGTCGCGAAAAACTTAGTTTTAATAGGTTATTTAAAATTAAGTGTCCTGAGAGATGAAAGGGTTCATCAAAAAGTCACGACATTAAATATAGTAAAACTTGTTTTTACAATGCACGTATGATTAGATCATTCGTTGTGTTTGACCCTTATTCGGTAAACACTAAAAGTGGATCCCATATATATAAAATCAATAGTTTATGCTATCCTATTATAAGGGACATTTGGAGCATAATGTGAAACACCAATGTTTGGAGCCACAACACCGCACTTGGTGCGTAGTTTCTCCTCAAGGTGCAAGAGTTTCCATTGACACATACGGCTCTTCCACATGTACCTGTTTTAGGACGACTATTACTTTCATATCTTGTTACGTGCCACAGCTGTCTGGAAATGAAAGTGAGCATAGATGAGGTTAAACGTATCACTAAATAGTGAAAATTGTCTTTGTGGCCTCATACCTGAGAGTTGTGCATTTTTCACAATTAACAAACGTTGTCAATCTACCTAATATCACTTACTAATGTTGCGTGCCACATCTGCCTTTACTGACTGATATAGCTTGATTCTCAATCCTTATTCTTATTATTGTTAATGGGTCATTAATTGATTAAATAAGTAATTAAACATCGAAAATACTAATTATTTAATTTTGTTTACTTTAAAGGGATGTCTCACGAAAATAACTCCTTCTTCGGTCTCAAGTCTATACTTGAGAAAGATAAGCTGAATAACACCAACTTTCTTGAATGGCACCGCAACTTGAAAATTGTTCTCAAGTTTGCCAAAAAGCACTATGTCCTGGAAGGTCCAGTTCCTAATGAGCCTGAAGGTAATACGACTGCTGCCCGTAAAGACTGGGAAAAGCATAACGAGGATGCCATTGAGGTAACCTGCCTTATGCAAGCCTCCATGTCTTCTGATCATCAGAGGAACATGGAAGACATGGGTGCATTTGACATGATCCAGCAACTTGTAGGCATGTTTCATAAACAAGCCCGTCAAGAATGCTATGATACCATGAAGCAGCTTATCGGCTGCAAAATAAAAGAAGGCTCATCAGTCAGTGCTCATGTGCTTACGATGAAAGGGTACATCCACCAACTAAGTAAGCTTGGTTATCCCCTGTCAAATGAAATGTCAGCGGACTTCATCTTGAACTCTCTCCCAAAGTCTTACGACCAGTTCGTAATGAATTTCAATATGAATGCTTGGGAGAAGACTGTGCCTGAACTGCATGGGATGCTGAAGACGGCTGAGATGAATGTACCAAGAAAAGTCAATCAAGTATTGACAGTTCGATCAGCTGGTATTAGAAAGCCCAATCCCAAGAAACGGGGTTATAATAGCAAGGGCAAAAATAAAGCTATTGTTGCTGCCAAGCCTGCCACCAACAAAATCAAGATTTAATCAATCAAAATCAAACCAGAAGGTTTAAACGGATCATTACCTAATCTGACGGATATCTGCGGCTAAAACGACGATCGGGGCTTGAAAATACAATCTCTGGTACGATCTGTGGACTCTGGCAGCTCCAAATGATGCTTCTATGGTGAAAAGTTCATCTGATATTCGTGTTTAAGCGAGAAGGGTCGAGAGTTATAAAAAAATAACTTCTGCATGCAATCTGATAAAGAAGATCAGATCATTCCACCGCCACACCCGTCGCGTACCGCGGCGGGGAGCCAATTTGGGCGTCGCGTACCGCGAAGCTTTTCGGGATTTTTTTTAGATATTTTACATTCGTCGCGTACCGCGGAGGACTCTCAAGCCCACCTCCGCGTACCACGACGAGCCCATTCGATCAATACTTAGAAATTTTTCTTCGTTTTTCGATTTCGGACAATCCAGGACTCCGTTTTGCACACGGTTTTCGCCCACGTTCATCATTTCTTGCCTATTATCAATCTGTAACAATTACAATCATCAAATCAACGTGGATTTCTAGAACGATCAAATGTGCTCACATCATTGATGACGTAATTCTCGTATACAACTGTCACAGAGGAGCGTCAACGTTTTGAATGCACAAGATGGGGAATTGGAGCGTAACTGCCCTGAATATCTTTCTAAGCTGAGGATGAACAAGGCCAATAAGCAGGCCCTTCAGGTATCTCTATTTACGTTATTGAACATTTTACTATTTCGAGCAACACATGGGTGCTTGACACTGGATATGGTTACCACATCATTAGTGTCTTGTAGGAACGTGAAAAGTGGAAGTAACTGAAACAAGGAGACATGGAACTCATCGTTGGTGATGGGAAAAGAGTACCAGTTCTTGCAACTGGAACATATTATCTTTCTTGTCCTTTTGGCCTTGTACTTATGTTGAATAATTGTTTGTATGCACCTGGTTTAACCAGAAACATTATTTCAGTTTCTCTGTTGTTTGAACAAGGATTTAAGTACGTTTTTAATGGTATTGATATATCTGCCTACTTAAATGATGTCTTTTATTTTGAGGCTAAACCTCGAAATGGTATTTATGAAATAGATGTTCTATCAAACAATAATGTATATAATCTTTCTAAACGTATCAAATCTGGCATTAATGATACATTTCTATGGCATTGTAGACTTGGCCACATAAGCAAATCTCGTATAAAAAGGCTCCAGTCTGATGGGATTCTTGAATCCACTGGAGAGGACTCCTTTGATGATTGTGAAACTTGCTTAGCTGGCAAACTCACTAAAGATCCCTTCACCCATGTTGGTGAACGAGCAAAAGATCTGTTAGCACTTATACATACTGATGTATGTGGTCCTTTCAGAACTATGTCTAGAAATCATGAAAGATACTTTGCTTCATTCATTGATGACGATAGTCGATATGCATATGTTTATCTAATGAAGCATAAGCATGAAACCTTTGAAAAGATCAAAGAATTCCAAAACGAAGTAGAAAACCAACTCGGTAAAACGATTAAGGCACTTTGATCGGATCGAGGTGGCGAATATCTCAGCTTAGATTTCATCAATCATCTGAATGAACGTGGAATTGTTTCACAACCCACTCCTCCTGGTACACCCCAACTTAACGGCGTAAGCGAGAGGAGAAATCGCACCTTACTTGATACGGTCCGATCAATGATGTGTAGAACTAACTTGCCTCACTCTTTTTGGAGTTTTGCTCTTATGACCACAGCCTGCATTGTAAATCTGGCACCAACTATGAAGGTAAACAAAACACCATATGAGATATGGTATGGCACTAAACCCAATTTGTCTTACCTTAGGGTATGGGATGCGATGCGTATGTCACTAGGGATTCTGATGACAAGCTTAATCCTCGAGGCGAAAAGGTTGTTTTCGTCGGATACCATAACAGAAGCGGATATTATTTCTACCATCCTGATACAAACTTGATTTCCATCAAAAGGAAGGGCCACTTTCTCGAGAAAGAATTTCTAGATCGAGGAATTGGAAGCAATATTGTGGATCTCGAAGAAATTCGAGAACCGCAAACGACCGCTGACGAAGTCGGAACTTCTGATCAACAAGAAGTTGTTGCTAAGGAATCAGACTTAAACACAAGCATTCGTTGAAGTAGCAGGACTCGTAATGCTCCTGATAGATACCTTTGGCATCTTGATGGTTCTAAAGTCCTGTTAGTAGCTGAGCCTAATGACGAACCTACTAACTACAAATCTGCTATATCAGATCCAGAATCTGTGAAATGGCTCGATGCAATGAATTCCTAGATGCAATCCATGCGTGACAATCAAGTCCGGGACTTGGTTGAGCTACCCCTGGTTCACGGGCAGTAGGGAGCAAATGGATTTTCAAGAGAAAAACCGACATGCATGGAAATGTTCATACCTACAAAGCGCGGCTGGTTGCAAAGGGTTTTACTCAAACTCAAGGTGTTGACTATGATGAAACTTTTTCACCCGTTGCTATGATCAAATGGATCAGGATATTACTTGCCATAGCTGCATATTATGACTATGAGATATGGCAAATGGATGTAAAAACCGCTTTTCTTAATGAAAGTATCTCTGAAGATGTCTATATGGTTCAGCCTGAAGGTTTTGTTGATCCAAAATATCCTAGTAAGGTATGCAAATTAAATAAGTCCATTTATGGGCTTAAGCAGGCATCTCACTGTTGGAATCTTCGTTTTGATCAAAAGATTAAAGAGTTTGGTTTCATCAAAAACGAAGATGAACCTTGTGTTTACAGAAAGGCTAGTGGGAGGACTATATCATTACTCATCTTGTATGTGGATGATATACTAATCATTGGAAACAACATCCCTATGCTTAACGAATTTAAGCACTGGTTGGGAAATTGTTTTCCAATGAAAGATCTTGGAGAAGCAGCTTACATTCTTGGAGTCAAAATCCACAGAGATAGATTTAAGCGAATTTTAGGGATGAGTCAAAGTGCATACATAGACAAAATGATGACATGCTTCAACATGGAGAACTCCAAGAAAGGGACTATTCCCATGACTAAAGGAACCGTGTTCAACAAATCGCAATCTCCTTCAACGAACATTGAAATTAGGCGAATGCAAGTAATTCCATATGCCTCAGCGATTGGTTCTATCATGTATGCTGTGTTATGTACCAGACCTGTCGTCTCGTATGCTTTAAGCATGACCAGTCGTTTTCAGCAAAGTCCTAGCATGGCCCATTGGACCGCAGTCAAGAACATTCTGAACTACTTGAGATGAACTAAAGAAATGTTTTTTAATATTTCGAGGAGTGGAAGAAGAGCTCACTGTAAGGTGTTACCCTGATGCTAGCTTCCAGACTGACCGAGATGATTCTCGCTCACAATCAGGTTTCGTATTCACTCTCAATGGAGAAGTTGTCTCCCGGAAAAGTTCCAAACATAGTGTAGTGGCGGATTCAACCACCGAGTCTGAATATATTGCTACATCAGATGCTGCAAAGGAAGCTGCTTGGATAAAGAAGTTCATAGCTGACATAGATGTGGTTCCAAGTATTCAGAAACCTATCGAAATCTTTTGTGATAACACAGGTGCTATTGCTCAAGCCAAAGAGCCAAGGTCTCATCACAAATCCAGGCACATTTTAAGAAAATTCCACTACATACGGGAAATAGTGGAACGTATGTGGAGACACCATAATAAGCAAAGTTGACACAGATCAAAACCTAGCAGAACCGTTCACTAAGCCCATGACTCAGGACAAGTATGATCAGCACAGGAGTGCGATCGGGCTTAGATTAGCTAGCGATGTGTTTTGATTTAGTATTTGGATGAACGAACAAATAAGCAGTTGTACTTTGAATTCAGGATTGATTTACTGGTTTCAATGCAAATCTGAATTTTATGACTGTGTTCAAATTTAATACGTTTAATCCATGGATCTTGCATTCTTAATTATCCATAGTCGGTTAGACTCGTGGGAATGACTCTGAATTAAGACTATTCTGGATTTGGTCTCAAGTAGTTGACTACCAAATTCATAGACATCATTATGAATGATGTTGGATGTAACTCGCTTCAAATCATCTCCATGTATCTTAGTCATGAGATGTTTTTGAAATTGGTAAACTCATCTTGTATCCTCTGACCTGAGATGTATACTAGAACTTCCGTTTACTAAGGGACATTCTTTCATCATTGTCAACCATTATCGCGTAACTGCCAGTCATAAAGGCTTTGATTGGGAATGGTTTTGATGTTCAGTGGGAGTTGTATATAATCAAGATTGGGATTCTGTACTCTTACATGTTTCATGTAACGGTTAGACATTGTGGCGCCCTCGTTTATTCAAACTGGTGAAGTGTAAGGCCTTACCCAAACTGACTGTGTGTTTGATTGGACCACTCTGAATCTAAATCGAGAACAATAATAATTGAACACCATATGAGAATGAATTAGATCCATGTCTCATTGTTTCAATTGATGTCTTTTACTGAAAGGATAGATGATTACGATTATCATAAGTCTAGTATCATGCTATAGTAGCATGACAATTTGGTTAATGACTTTAAAGTGTCATACCTTGTTAGGAGCAATCATGTGCAGCTAGAGCACCGCTGACTGTTTACGTTAGCCTTCTATCAAAATCCGTCCAAGTGGGAGATTGTTGGATTTTATGAACGGATCCGATAAGTTAACGTAACTAACCGAGCTGTGACCCGTAAGAGTTACATCGTGGGCAACGAACATTAAATCCACTTAATTTGATTAACTGGTAATCACGAACATTTTTATAATTTATAATTGTTATAAATTATATAAGTTTAATTATTTATTTAATTAAACTATTATTATTATTATTATTATTATCATTAAGATAATATCTAATAAAATCAAGTTTCATCATTAGATATCATGCAAGATCTTGTTATAGTCTTTCCATGCCATCATTTGAGATGGATTTACACTCAAAAGACATATCTTGCATGTCATGATTGTGTGGAAGATACACACTCCAACTCTTGATCTCATCTCCATATATATGTATACTTGAATGATCAATACTTTAAAGAGATCTTGATGGGTTTTTTAAAAGATTGGTGCAAGAAGAAACTAGTAGAAGATTAATCATCTTCATCCTACATTCATACCACCACCTGCTTCTGTTGTGAACCAGGAACTTGTTCATGTTTTTTGTTCTAGCATCCGTTCGTTGAACCTCGGTGTCTCAAACGGTTAACTATTAACCAAAAGGGTATAATCTTTTCTCATTTGTAGATTAGATTAGTTAAAATTATCTGTGTTTGCATGTTTTGTAACCTTGATCCTGATTAGGAATTTTAACAGTGAAAAGTTAGAAACCGTTATTCCGCTGAGTAAATATTAAATATGCATTCAATATATATTAAATGGTCAAACTCGTTTTTACCGAAAAGTCAAACCGAATACCACTACGATTCCCAACAACTGCCTTAGTACTCCATGCTTTAAATGTCTAAGAAAAACCATTGGATTAATGTAAGGTTTAGATTCTAAATCATACTCTTATGAACATAGGATTATAAAGGCTCATTGATTTATAAGCTTAAATCAAAGAAATCTTTGAATCAATCAAGAAAACAAATGTGTTCTTCACATACTCCCTAATCCAACTTTTCTATCTTTTAGGGATGTTACACATGTTTGCATTCGAATATATTCAAACTTTAGAAATCATTCAAATATGATGCATGTTTTAGATCTAGATAGCTAGTCTTTGTATTAATCGTTATGTGTGATACTTGTATTGATTCTTTGTTGTTGCTAGTCAAACGAGCATTAGTACTTAATAAACTAAGGTTGGTTAGATACCACCTGTGCATTGGCTTTTGTCATTGTGTTAAAAAGGTAAAAACTATATTTAGCAAACTTGTTGAAATACAAGTGTTACTTCATTGTATATATAAACTTGAATTTTCATTTTGTAAGGATACTTGTTTGGACACGTTTGGGATATTCGTTCATTCATATCAACTTGTTATTATACATGACATTGATACATACTAGTTACATTGGGGTTTGCATCTTTTATAATATCTATATCAAATTGTGAGGCCTCGATTCCTGGGTGCCTTCCAGAGGTTGGTTTTCATCATAACACATAGCTCTTAAACTAAAAACTTTCATAAATAGCAGCGGAAAATAAAACATAGTTTGTCAAACATGAAATATTGTCTGAAATAAAACATAAACGATTGCCAGCACCACTGGATTCTCTATCTTCATGCCCGAGCTCCACGTTTCTTCTTACCTTAGCTTTAACCTGACATACATGCTAAAATGTCAGCTTACGCTGGTGAGTTCTAGTTTTCATAAATCATCGCAAACTTTTTGGCAAGTTAAAACATACTTAACATAAAACCTCATTACGTTCACATACTCCATAACCTTGTTACATAACAACATAAACATCATCATCATACATCCATTTGTCATCAACATGAACAATGGGCTTATGCCGGCATAAGGCTCCATACCCTTTTATAGTCAGGTTGACTAACATACCATGTTATAGTCAGGTTGAATCTCATACCCTGTTATAGATAGGTTGACTCTCATACCCTGTTATAGTCAGGTTGACTTTCATACCCTGTTATAATCAGGTTGACTTTCATACCCTGGTATAGTCAGGTTGACTTCCGTACCCTGTTATAGTAAGGTTGACTCTCATGCCCTGTTATAGTCAGGTTGACTTTCATACCTTGTTATTGTCAGGTTGACTTTCATACCCTGTTATAGTCAGGTTGACTCTCATAGCTACCCAGCACAAGTACTGGAGCATCATTCATACATATCCCATAACATGTATGGGATGTAACATTTGTGCATTTAGTCATGTAGTCGTGAACAGTGTTAGAACAGTGTGTGTCCATGTTCAGTTTATCAATGTGATTCATATGTTCATAATGTGTGCTTGTGTGTTACAGGATCTTATTATTCAAGAACAAGTATATATTACTTATTTACAGTCGAGTTCACTAGGCAAGAACAGTATCTTGTTATATCAAAACAGTGGTGGGCAGCGAGAGTGAGCCCTATATATATACTGCGTTCGGTGTAACAGGATAGTGTTAGTGCGTAGTGTAGAGACGAATATTATAACAATTAATTAATTTAACAAGAATCGTAATACGTAAGCGAGACTGAGTATAGTTATGGGTGACGATCCATAATAATACGAATGTTGAACTTATAATTATGATTAAACGACTTTAAATAATTAATACGATCGAAAAACGTATGCGATTGCGGGTATACACGTAATTGTGAATGTTTACCGATCTGACAACACACGAAGAGTAAAAATAATTAAATTAATTATTTTATATTTTTTACAATTTTGAAACTCATCATTTTAATGAGTTTAACACTTGTTTTAAATAAAACCGCGTAAAATACGTGTTACGTTCCGGAAACGCGAACCGAGCGACCGAAACGGACCCGAATACCACCCGGGCTATAAAAGCCTTGAAGAAGGCCATTTTCTTCATTTAATTCAGCCAACAACCCCTTTTCTCTCTCAACCTCGCGAACCTATCCTCTCTCTAAAAATCCCAACTTTAAACGTTCGTATCTTCTTCGTTTCTCGACGGAATTCGGTGTTCTTGGTGTCCACGCGAAGCTCTCAACATCCTCTACACGAAAGTACAAGATTTTCACAGGTATGCTCGATTGAAAAACCACGAAATTAGGGTTTTCTATACATGTTGTTCGAAACCTAGGAGGAAACCGGTTCTAGCACTTTATTTCTGATTTCGCACACCTAGCAACCTCCCTTGAAGTTGTACAGGCTTAGATCGTGGTCTAGAATCAAGTAACTTGATGATGAAGACGATGCAGGTAACAGGTTCGCTGGCCGAACCCTTCTGGGCAAACTTGCGTGGGGAAAACGAACCCATGGTTCGTGGGTCATAGCACGCCGAACCATAATGGATCCCACGAGCCCGCAGCGAACCTTCAGCCTGGTCTCCGAACCCTGGACATGTTACGAACCCCCTTTGTAGACCTCACGAGCCTTCACGAACCATTGATGATCGACGAAGTTGCTGCGAACCTTGCATGGTTCGTTAGTCAGTGGCCGAACCAGTGAAAGATCTCACGAACCTAAGAAACACCAACGAGCCTTCATGCAGATGTTAACCTAGACGAACTCTACATGGTTCGTTGCTTGGCTTGACGAACCAAAGTTT
Source organism: Mikania micrantha (assembly GCA_009363875.1). Lineage (NCBI taxonomy): Eukaryota > Viridiplantae > Streptophyta > Magnoliopsida > Asterales > Asteraceae > Mikania > Mikania micrantha. The sequence goes on from SZYD01001367.1 coordinate 22,932, forward strand.
CTTGAACGAACCCTGCATGGTTCGTTGAACATGCAAGCCGAACCCTTCTAGGCCTAACCCTGAGCAGACGAACCCTGGAGGCCACGAACCCACTTGAGCTGAATTTTAAATAATCAACGAACCCTTGGTCACCACCATCTTCACGAACCTAGGCTGAAACCAGGAGGGTTCGCTGCCCAAAAGTTGGCAGCTCACGTCTCTTTGGCCCAATTAAATGTTATACGGCCCAACTCAAATAGCAACTTGGCCCATATACTTAAACTAAGCTCAATCGATTATGTAGGCTCGTTTTAACCTCTAGTTGGCCTAATATCGCTTAGAAACTTACATGGTCCAATATCATATTTAAGTGACCCTTGTTATCATAAAAGGCCCATGGACCTTCATTTAAGCCTAGTCTTATAATTATGGGCTTAAGGCCCAAAGTGAGGCCTTCGATTAAGAAGATTGTGAATTTATCATGAATTGGTTAAGTTTGTAACTTAACAATAATTTCGAAGATTAATTCACAATTACAAGACCTTAAAGCAATTGGAACAATCTTTTCATAAGTCATATTAATCAACGGTTATCAAATTCAAGAACAGTGATCATCTTATGCATAAGAATTATGCACAAGGGGAATATCTCGTATTCGTTTCTTGGACCCATGATCAAACAATTGATTCAACGCATAACTTTCAAGTTTTAACAACAATCATAATCATGAGATCAAGTTATCATGTGATAATCAATTTCAAGAGAACACTAGTCAATCAATGAATCAAAGTCTATACAATTATAAATCCTATATCTTATGTATGATTACAATGTTATAGGAAACAATTAGAAGTCATGTTTGCTACTTGCTATCTGTTTTAGTTCAGAGTCTACTGCAGACAGGTGAGAACTTTAGCCCCTCTTTTACTGTTTTATAACTGTTTTGGGGTGGAACACGTGATCAAAACCGCTATTTCAATCTTGTTTCATCACACAGTTTATGTGTATTCATAAACATTACAGTTTCATCTTACGAATCCAAGGGATTCATCAACTGTTTAAATAAATTGTCAACCGTTTTAAAGGAATTATTCACTGTTAAACTCTTATTACTAAAAAGGATTTTATAATGACTCTTTGAAATGGTTTATAACAGATTTACTCAAATGTTCTTATAAAGGATAAACACTTTTAAATAAATGATTTTATAAACTCTTTTGTTACAAACCTTGTTGTTACACAAGGTCACTTTATCATGATACTCAAAACAAGTGGTTCACAACATGGTATTCAAATCAAGTGGTTCACAACATGGTATTCAAATCAAGTGGTTCAAAACATGGTATTCAAATCAAGTGGTTCAAAACATGGTATCCAAATCAAGTGGTTCAATTCATGGTATTCAAAACAAAGGATTTAATTCGTGGAATTAAATCCAGGTTTTCAATTCATGTTATCAAATAAGGCATTAACACATCCGGTTAAAGTAAGGTTCAGAAAACATGGTGTCCATTGTTGTAAACAAACTTGTAAAAGCATCAAGTATCATATTCATTAGCGTTAGTACTGGGTGATCACAACAAGGGAAAGCGGACACACACATTGGGGCAGGCCGATTGCTGCAGTTAGTTTTTTAAATCTGTTTTATAAACTAACTGCAGATTTCGGTTTCATATGGTTTTATCAAAACTGTTGACACATTATCTAACTCCAAACGTGGTTTGGGACTTGATATTACATGTTGACTCTTGTGCAAACAGTGATTGGACTGTTTACACTCATTTTCTTACTTGATGTTAGTTTGGGTTGCAGCTCATCCGTGTGAATCTTATGTAGCTTTAACTTACCTATGCCTTATATCATATAACTCATGTTTACAAATGTTAAACCTATTGTTCTCACCAACTACGTCTGTAGTTGACAGTTACTTTTCACGTGTTTCAGGAAATCAGGTTTAAGACAATCTCAGGGACAACTAAGGAGACCATTCTAAGATAGAACAAGATGAAGAAACATGCTAGGATGGATTAGAAACACACTAAATCCTAAATGTTTAATTGTCTTGTTTGGAGTCTTATTTTGTAACTATATTTTGGGTCTGTAGTTGTCTTTCTTTTGGTAGATAGATTGTCTGTAACTAAACAATTGTCTAAACATTATGCAACTTAGTAATCCATTGTGGTTGTTCTTATTCAATACTTGTGCATGATTCAACTGATCATACGTCACCGCGCCGTGGATTCCGCACGCGGCGCAGGGGTGTGACTGGTTGGTATCAGAGCCAAGGTTGTAGAGAACTAGGAAAAACCCAATGTTTAATGACCTAGACTATAACCTAAGCTACCCAATAGGACTAAGTGCTATAGACTTGAGGATACTTAGGATCTAAGTAACTTAAGTGAGCATTAAGTCTACATTAAGCTTGAAAGATCTTAGGGACATTTTACTAAGATTAGACATCGAGTCAAAGAATTTGAATCGGACTTCTATAATTTTAGAAACCGAATTAAATTCTCACACATATGCATTTAAGGATTTCAGAGGCAAGGATCTGTATTCCTAGTATCCTTGATTTGAAATTCTCACACAGAGATCATTATAGGATTTAGAGGCAAAAGATTGATATCTTTGATCTAAAGTCCTTGTCATATTCATTATAGGATTTAGAGGCAAAGATTGATATCTTTGATCTAAAGTCCTTGTCATATTCATTATAGGATTTAGAGGCAAAGATTGATATCTTTGATCTAAAGTCCTTGTCATATTCATTATGGGATTTAGAGGCAAAGATCTATTAATTTAGTATCTTTGATCTAAGATCCTTGTCATATTCATTATGGGATTTAGAGGCAAAGATTGGTATCTTTGATCTAAAGTCCTTGTCATATTCATTATAGGAATTCAAATGTCAAGATCTATTAATTTAGAGTCTTGATTTGAAATCCTTGTCATGCTCATTATAGGAATTCAAAGGTCAAGAACTATTAATTTAGAATCTTGATTTGAAATCCTTGTCATTGTTATCATTGTTATCATTATCAGGTGTTCATTATCATAGGAACTTTATAACTTAGAATCTGTGTAACAGTATTCTTTAGTTGAAGTTCTCACAAGAGATCATTATACTCGATACTGTAAGTATTGAGAACCTAGGTTAATTAACCTAGGACACACATGCTAAAACCTAAGGTTTTAATTTCAAGCAAATTAAGAACCATGGTTTACATAATCATAAACATATCCACAGAACAAGAGGCAATCATGAAACAATCATAGTCAATCAACAGTTGGAATCTTAGCCCCAAATATAGACGACGGATTAACGCTGATGTGTTGAGGTAAGTGGTGGGTCGGTGAGAGCTTACCCTATATATAAGCTTATTTCAGTACGTTAGGGGGAATCCGGCGTTTGTATTTGGAGTGAGGATTCGGGATCAACTGGAAACATGGAACATGAGTCAAACACATGGGATACAAACATTTGAGAAACAATCATTGGTGAATCAAATCATAGTGCAATTCAAACTTGGATGAACCAAACATTATGGTGAATCAATCAAGTTGTGAACATTCTGTAAATGTAAACCTTAAGTGAAATTCTTAAGTGATTACATCATTAGTACTTACTAACATAGTTAACAAGAAAAATGTAGAGCACACGTATGATTTAGTTCTACATGTTAACAACTGTTAGTAGGTGCACGCATAACATAATCATAGTTCAATCATGGAATCAATCATAGTTCAAGTTGATCAAAGATCATGAGATTCTTAATCAATGGAACACACTTGGAAATCAGTACAAACGTGATGCCAAATGCTAGCAAGGGCATGATCGTGGTATATCGAAACGGTGGTGGGCAGCGAGAGTGAGCCCTATATATAAGCTGTTTTCGGTATATCGGGAAAGTGTCAGTGTGTAGATTTGGTGGTGAGATCATGAGACATCGTACATATTCACATGATAAGTATGCAAATAAGTTGATAACTTATACGTGTACTGGATCATATTACAATTGAATGATAATACTAGTAGTATGGATATATTACTGACCTTATCATGAAAATTCAATTGTATCCTTCCTCATTACTGACCCACTTGTGGCTTCTATTCGTAGAATGCCTCCCCGACGTGATCCTAACGGAGGGGGTTCAACAAGTGGCAACGACGATGAGATCAACAAGATTGCTCGAGCTATCGCGGTTCATATGCGGGATGTGATCCCGGGTATGGTCACTGATATTACCCAGAATCTTCGGGGAAGTACCGGTGATTCTGCACACAACTCAAATGCCACTAACACTGGAACTGCTAACTTTACTTTCAAGCAGTTCAACGATGCTAAACCTCCTAAGTACTCTGGTACCGAGGGAGCTACCGGCCTACTGCAATGGCTGGAAAGCATTGAAGACATTCTCGACTTCACTGGATGTCCTGAGAATCTGAAGGTCAAGATGGCCTCAAGCGCTTTTCACAAAGGCGCGCTCACCTGGTGGAATTCTGAGAAGAACACCAGAGGACGTGAAGTTGCTCTAGCTTTACCATGGGACGGATTCAAGAACTTACTTGTGGAAAAGTTTTGTCCACGTCATGAACTGAAGAAACTGGAGGTGGAGATGTGGAATCTGGTGCAAGATAGTGAGAGAACACAAAGTATACAACTCGATTCCATGAGTTGTGCATTCTGGTACCCCATTTGGTTACTCCTCTATCCCGCAGGATAGAGAAGTACATTGAAGGTCTACCCTTAGTAGTTAGGGGAACTGTCATGGGTAATAACCCTACTACTCTGGAGGCGGCAATCCAACTTGGTGCTACTCTTACTGAAGAGTATGTGAAGTCTGGAGTGCTCACCCGAAAGGGGTTTAAGAGAGCTCAGATTGAAGAAGGCAAGAAGCCTGAGCAGCACCATCACAAGAAGAAGAAGCAAAAGACAATCAAGAACTTTGCAGCGTTGACTGCAGCTGCACCTACTCACGCTACACCTATCACTGCTATGCCACAACCAGCAAATGCCAGAAAGCCTTATACTGGCCAGTTTCCACTTTGCACCAAATGCCAGTATCATCATCTGCCCAACACTCCTTGCAAGAAGTGTCTCAAGTGTGGGCGTATGGGACACTTTGCAGCTACTTGTAGATCTACTCATCTTGCTGCTGCAACAACTGCTACCACAACTTCTACTGCTGCAGGTGGAAGAGCTTGTTATAATTGTGGGGCAGAGGGACACTTCAGGAACCAGTGTCCAAAACTCAACAACAATACTGCTGCTGCTCGTGCTTTCGTTATTGGAACTGCTGAAGCACGTGAAGAGCCGGCAGTCATCACGGGTACATTTCTTATCAATGATCATTATGTTCCTATCATATTTGATACTGGGGCCGATAAAAGTTTTATCTCTGCTCATACTGCTTCTTTGCTTAATATGCAACTATCCACACTTACTGCTCCCTATACAGTAGAAGTAGCGAATGGTAAGACCATAGTGGTAGATTCCATAATTCATGCTTGTGAGCTAAGATTAAATGACCATCTCTTTTCCATCAATCTCATCCCTATGACTCTCGGAAGCTTCGAAGTAGTGGTAGGAATGGATTGGTTATCTAAGAATAATGCTGAAATCGTATGCTCGGAGAAACTCATTCGGATTCCCCTACCGTCTGGCGAAACGATGATAGTCTACGGTGAGAAACCCTGCCGCGGTTTGAAGATTGTATCGTGCATCAAGGCGAGGAAGTATCTGAAGAAGAAATATTATGCATTCTTAGCTCACGTGGTGGAAAAGAAACCTGACAAGAAAGCAGTTGGAGATGTACCGGTCATCAAAGATTATCCAGATGTATTTCCAGAAGATTTGCCTGGACTACCACCAGTCCGACAAGTGGAGTTTAGAATTGATCTCGTCCCTGGAGCAAACCCAGTGGCGAAATCACCGTATCGATTAGCACCATCTGAGATGCAGGAACTGTCTAGTCAGCTTCAGGAACTTTTAGACAAAGGTTTCATAAGACCGAGTTTCTCTCCATGGGGAGCTCCGGTTCTCTTTGTCAAAAAGAAAGACGGTTCATTTCGTATGTGCATCGACTATCGTGAATTGAACAAGTTGACAATCAAGAATAGATATCCTCTGCCCAGGATCGATGATCTGTTTGATCAATTACAGGGAGCAACTTGCTTCTCTAAGATTGACTTACGATCTGGGTATATCATCAGTTAAGAGTAAATGATGAGGATATACCAAAGACTGCATTTAGGACTCGATATGGACACTATGAGTTCGTGGTTATGCCATTTGGGCTGACCAATGCACCTGCAGTGTTCATGGACTTGATGAATCGAGTCTGCAGGCCATATTTAGATCAGTTTGTTATTGTCTTTATTGATGATATCCTGATTTATTCCAAGTCAGAACAAACATGGGGATCATTTGAGGAAAGTCTTAGAACTACTAAGAGAGGAACACCTTTATGCTAAATTCTCAAAATGTGAATTTTGGCTGAAGGAGGTTCACTTCTTAGGACATGTCATAAATAAGGATGGAATACATGTAGATCCAGCAAAGATTGAGGCGATTAAGAACTGGACCACTCCATCTACTCCAACAGAGATTCGTTCATTTCTGGGTCTGGCGGGCTATTATCGGAGATTCATTGCGAATTTCTCTAAGATTGCCTTGCCACTTACCACTTTGACTCAGAAAAGTCAAGTGTTTATATGGGGACAGAAACAGGAAGATGCATTTCAACTTCTTAAACAGAAGTTATGCAACTCCCCTATCCTTAGTCTTCCAGAAGGCAGTGATGATTTCATTGTCTACTGTGATGCTTCAAACCTTGGTCTCGGTTGTGTACTTATGCAACGGGACAAGGTCATTGCGTATGCTTCAAGACAACTTAAGGTTCACGAGAAGAATTACACTACTCATGACCTTGAGTTAGGGGCTGTGGTCTTTGCATTGAAGATTTGGAGACACTACCTGTATGGTACTAAATGTGTTATCTATACAGACCACAAGAGCCTACAACACATTCTAAATCAGAAAGAACTCAACATGAGACAACGGCGTTGGGTTGAGCTTCTAACTGATTACGACTGCGAGATTCGTTACCATCCGGGTAAAGCCAACGTGGTGGCGGATGCTCTTAGTCGCAAGGAACCAGTCAAACCGATTCGTGTAAGAGCCATGGAGATCAACACACAGCCAAACTTGAAAGACTTGATTCGTATTGCACAACAACAAGTAGTAACAAACAATCAATCAAGACAGACTTGGATTGTGGTATTGAGAAGAAACTAGAACCTCGAGCTGATGGGTGTTATATCTCATCAACAGCCGCATTTGGATTCCAAAGTCTGAAGAATTGCGCACACTCATCTGTGATGAGGCTCATAAGTCGCGATACTCAGTTCATCCTGGAGCCGACAAGATGTATCAGGATTTGAGGACATCTTACTGGTGGCCGGGAATGAAGAAAGACATAGCACTGTACGTGGGAAAATGTCTTACCTGTTCAAAAGTCAAAGCAGAACATCAAAAGCCTTCGGGACTTCTACAGCAACCTGAAATTCCTCAATGGAAATGGGAACAAATTTCCATGGATTTCATAACCAAGTTGCCGAGAACTCCGCGGGATCGATTCGATTTGGGTGATCGTTGATCGACTCACCAATCTGCTCATTTTCTCCCAATCCGAGAGGATTACAAAATGGAGAAGCTATCCACTCTGTACATCAACGAGATCATTGCACGTCATGGTACACCAACATCAATCATATCTGATCGTGATAGTCGTTTCACTTCTCGCTTTTGGCAATCATTGCAAAAGGCTTTGGGAACGCGTGTTAATCTTAGCACGGCATATCATCCCCAAACCGACGGCCAAAGCGAAAGGACTATCCAAACACTTGAGGACATGCTTCGTTCTTGTGTCATTGACTTCGGTGGAAGTTGGGACACTCATCTCCCACTCATTGAGTTTTCATATAACAATAGCTATCATACGAGCATTCAATGTGCGCCATTCGAAGCTCTATATGGTAGAAAGTGCCGATCACCGGTCTGTTGGACCGAGGTTGGTGACTCACAGGTCGTAGGACCAGAACTCATTCAGGAAACATCAGACAAGATCACAATCATTCAGTCAAGGCTTAAGGCCGCACGAGATCGGCAGAAGAGTTATGCTGATCGACGTCGGAAACCGCTTGAGTTTCAAGTCGGTGACCGAGTCTTACTCAAAGTTTCTCCCTGGAAAGGCGTTGTCCGATTCGGGAAGAAAGGGAAACTTGCACCAAGGTACGTTGGACCTTTTGAGATCCTGGAACGGATTGGTCCCGTAGCCTACAAACTCAAACTTCCAGTGGAGCTAAGCAATGTTCACGATACTTTTCATGTATCGAATCTTAAGAAATGCTTGGCAGATCATGATGTTCAGATTCCACTGGAAGACATTCAGATTCAGAATAACATGCAATTCATAGAACGTCCGGTTGAAATCATGGATCATGGGGTCAAGAAACTTAAACGCAGCCGTATCCCGATCGTGAAAGTGCGATGGGAGGGCAAACGCGGTGCTGAGTTCACCTGGGAACGTGAAGACCAGATGAAGCTTAAGTACCCTCATCTTTTTACAGTATCTTCAGCTAGTTAATTTCGGGACGAAATTCCCTTACTAGGGGAGACTGTAACATTTGTGCATTTAGTCATGTAGTCGTGAACAGTGTTAGAACAGTGTGTGTCCATGTTCAGTTTATCAATGTGATTCATATGTTCATAATGTGTGCTTGTGTGTTACAGGATCTTATTATTCAAGAACAAGTATATATTACTTATTTACAGTCGAGTTCACTAGGCAAGAACAGTATCTTGTTATATCGAAACAGTGGTGGGCAGCGAGAGTGAGCCCTATATATATACTGCGTTCGGTGTAACAGGATAGTGTTAGTGCGTAGTGTAGAGACGAATATTATAACAATTAATTAATTTAACAAGAATCGTAATACGTAAGCGAGACTGAGTATAGTTATGGGTGACGATCCATAATAATACGAATGTTGAACTTATAATTATGATTAAACGACTTTAAATAATTAATACGATCGAAAAACGTATGCGATTGCGGGTATACACGTAATTGTGAATGTTTAACGATCTGACAACACACGAGAAGTAAAAATAATTAAATTAATTATTTTATATTTTTTACAATTTTGAAACTCATCATTTTAATGAGTTTAACACTTGTTTTAAATAAAACCGCGTAAAATACGCGTTACGTTCCGGAAACGCGAACCGAGCGACCGAAATGGACCCGAATACCACCCGGGCTATAAAAGCCTTGAAGAAGGCCATTTTCTTCATTTAATTCAGCCAACAACCCCTTTTCTCTCTCAACCTCGCGAACCTATCCTCTCTCTAAAAATCCCAACTTTAAACGTTCGTATCTTCTTCGTTTCTCGACGGAATTCGGTGTTCTTGGTGTCCACGCGAAGCTCTCAACATCCTCTACACGAAAGTACAAGATTTTCACAGTTTTATCCGGCCAAAAACAAGGTATGCTCGATTGAAAAACCACGAAATTAGGGTTTTCTATACATGTTGTTCGAAACCTAGGAGGAAACCGGTTCTAGCACTTTATTTCTGATTTCGCACACCTAGCAACCTCCCTTGAAGTTGTACAGGCTTAGATCGTGGTCTAGAATCAAGTAACTTGATGATGAAGACGATGCAGGTAACAGGTTCGCTGGCCGAACCCTTCTGGGCAAACTTGCGTGGGGAAAACGAACCCATGGTTCGTGGGTCATAGCACGCCGAACCATAATGGATCCCACGAGCCCGCAGTGAACCTTCAGCCTGGTCTCCAAACCTGGACATGTTACGAACCCCGTTGCGAACCTTTGCAGACCTCACGAGCCTTCACGAACCATTGATGATCGACGAAGTTGCTGCGAACCTTGCATGGTTCGTTAGTCAGTGGCCGAACCAGTGAAAGATCTCACGAACCTAAGAAACACCAACGAGCCTTCATGCAGATGTTAACCTAGACGAACTCTACATGGTTCGTTGCTTGGCTTGACGAACCAAAGTTTCTTGAACGAACCCTGCATGGTTCGTTGAACATGCAAGCCGAACCTTCTAGGCCTAACCCTGAGCAGACGAACCCTGGAGGCCACGAACCCACTTGAGCTGAATTTTAAATAATCAACGAACCCTTGTCACCACCATCTTCACGAACCTAGGCTGAAACCAGGAGGGTTCGCTGCCCAAAAGTTGGCAGCTCACGTCTCTTTGGCCCAATTAAATGTTATACGGCCCAACTCAATAGCAACTTGGCCCATATACTTAAACTAAGCTCAATCGATTATGTAGGCTCGTTTTAAACCTCTAGTTGGCCTAATATCGCTTAGAAACTTACATGGTCCAATATCATATTTAAGTGACCCTTGTTATCATAAAAGGCCCATGGACCTTCATTTAAGCCTAGTCTTATAATTATGGGCTTAAGGCCCAAAGTGAGGCCTTCGATTAAGAAGATTGTGAATTTATCATGAATTGGTTAAGTTTGTAACTTAACAATAATTTCGAAGATTAATTCACAATTACAAGACCTTAAAGCAATTGGAACAATCTTTTCATAAGTCATATTAATCAACGGTTATCAAATTCAAGAACAGTGATCATCTTATGCATAAGAATTATGCACAAGGGGAATATCTCGTATTCGTTTCTTGGACCCATGATCAAACAATTGATTCAACGCATAACTTTCAAGTTTAAAACAACATCATAATCATGAGATCAAGTTATCATGTGATAATCAATTTCAAGAGAACACTAGTCAATCAATGAATCAAAGTCTATACAATTATAAATCCTATATCTTATGTATGATTACAATGTTATAGGAAACAATTAGAAGTCCTGTTTGCTACTTGCTATCTGTTTTAGTTCAGAGTCTACTGCAGACAGGTGAGAACTTTAGCCCCTCTTTACTGTTTTATAACTGTTTTGGGGTGGAACACGTGATCAAAACCGCTATTTCAATCTTGTTTCATCACACAGTTTATGTGTATTCATAAACATTACAGTTTCATCTTACGAATCCAAGGGATTCATCACTGTTTAAATAAATTGTCAACCGTTTTAAAGGAATTATTCACTGTTAAACTCTTATTACTAAAAAGGATTTTATAATGACTCTTTGAAATGGTTTATAACAGATTTACTCAAATGTTCTTATAAAGGATAACACTTTTAAATAAATGATTTTATAAACTCTTTTGTTAAAACCTTGTTGTTACACAAGGTCACTTTATCATGATACTCAAAAACAAGTGGTTCACAACATGTATTCAAATCAAGTGGTTTCACACATGGTATTCAAATCAAGTGGTTCAAAACATGGTATTCAAATCAAGTGGTTCAAAACATGGTATCAAATCAAGTGGTTCAATTCATGGTATTCAAAACAAAGGATTTAATTCGTGGAATTAAATCCAGGTTTTCAATTCATGTTATCAAATAAGGCATTAACACATCCGGTTAAAGTAAGGTTCAGAAAACATGGTGTCCATTGTTGTAAACAAACTTGTAAAAGCATCAAGTATCATATTCATTAGCGTTAGTACTGGGTGATCACAACAAGGGAAAGCGGACACACACATTGGGGCAGGCCGATTGCTGCAGTTAGTTTTTTAAATCTGTTTTATAAACTAACTGCAGATTTCGGTTTCATATGGTTTTATCAAAACTGTTGACACATTATCTAACTCCAAACGTGGTTTGGGACTTGATATTACATGTTGACTCTTGTGCAAACAGTGATTGGACTGTTTTACACTCATTTTCTTACTTGATGTTAGTTTGGGTTGCAGCTCATCCGTGTGAATCTTATGTAGCTTTAACTTACCTATGCCTTATATCATAAACTCATGTTTACAAATGTTTAAACCTATTGTTTCTCACCAACTACGTCTGTAGTTGACAGTTACTTTTCACGTGTTTCAGGAAATCAGGTTTAAACAATCTCAGGGACAACTAAGGAGACCATTCTAAGATAGAACAAGATGAAGAAACATGCTAGGATGGATTAGAAACACACTAAATCCTAAATGTTTATTGTCTTGTTTTGGAGTCTTTTTTGTAACTATATTTGGGTCTGTAGTTGTCTTTCTTTTGGTAGATAGATTGTCTGTAACTAAACAATTGTCTAAACATTATGCAACTTAGTAATCCATTGTGGTTGTTCTTATTCAATACA